>CM037851.1:47287647-47319888 GCA_021234595.1 Delia radicum | reverse complement strand
TGATGGACTTCAAGCATGGCAACACTGTAATTGCGCGTGATAATAAGTCTTAGAACAGTTGCTGCTCGCCACTTGATGGAGAGTTGGCGAACTTTATTGAAGCTTTTTTTTTTCATAGCCCTGATTCACTATATTACTTCGGTGGGGTTAAGTGCTATGGGAACACCGAAGCTGGACGCTGCGCTACGCATGAAGGATTTAAAGATAACTTTTAAAGAAGTCTGCTATAAGTTAGCGGGCAAAAACTTTTTTGAGTAATAAATAAACATTGCATGGTTTTTTGTTTAACAAAAAACAAATGATCTTGAACTTGAATAATCTTGCTCACATCATAATTTGTGATAAAAGATCGAAAATAAACTTTTGGTTTTAATTTTTTAAAATTTAAAATAAAACATTTAAAACTCATATATGTATATTATTTTTCTTAATTGATGTTGTCGTCGCCGGGGATCGAACCCGTGACCATCTGTGTATCATCAGCACGCTAACCATTACACCACATTGCCCACAACTATGTACCACAAATAAAAATACAGGTGTTGTTTTACATTTCAATGGAAAGGCGTCAAGTTGATTGCATTTTAAAAATTTTATATGTAAAAAACTGCATTTATATGCGCCAAACTTTAAAATTATTGTGTGGAAAAACTGTACCATAAATTGAAGAACAAATTACGCCATTGAAATCAGCGTTGCTGAAATATATAGAATTCGTGGTCATAACCTTATTAATTTTTAAAAATTTTGATTTTTTCCTTCTGCGGAAGTTACAGCACAAAAATTCAGTTAAAATTTTAGCGAATTTTAAAGTTTTGAGAAAAAAATGTTTGTTCATTATATCAACTTTTTTGAAAATGGACTCATACCACTTTCAAAATAAGTGGTTAATTTGTTGTTTGATTAACAATTTTATGAGTTAAATTTCAATAATTATATAATGCATATTTGATGAACTTGTTAATAGAAAATCTGGTTTTAGTTTAGCTAAAAATATTAGCCTTAACTTGCATTTTTAATATCATCATAAACAAAAAAAGTGAAAATAACGTGTTTTTGCCACTACAGCATCTGAGAGAAGAATTAATATTTATTCAATTTTTTTTTTTTTTTTTGACTAACTTTCTTATTTTTCTTTTAAACTTTAACATCTATTTTATTTAACTTGAAACTTGTCTACTATGAAATTAAATTTATAGATCATTATGTTAATTAATGCCTCATTTATACTACAGCCAAGTTTGATAAGTAAATACAGGGTGTCCGCCGGGAAAGTATACTACTTTGTTTGTTTATAATTTTTGATTAAATGAAAGAGAATGGATCTTATATTGATAAATGTTTTATTTAATGTCGGCAATTATTTATGTAATAGAACATCAGATAAATGTCCTCCTCTGTTAGCCTCACAAATGCGAGCCCTTTTTGAGCACATTTTTCATTACATTGTCACTTATTTCTCCCGGTATTTCCTTAATTTCATCACGAATATTTTACTTGAGTTGCTCAAGCGTTTCTGGTTTGTTTGCATTAACCTTGCTTTTTGAAAAACCCAAAAAAAGAAATCCGGAGCAGTCAAATCAGGCGACCGTGGAGGCCAATCAACATCACCATTTCTTGAAATTACTTGTTGTGAAAACAGGTCTCGCAGTAATTCCATTGTAATCCTGACTGTATGCGATGTGGCACCGTCTTGTTGATACCACATGTTAATCAAGCCCAAAGCATGCAGTTGTGGCGTTAAAAAGTTTTCAATCATATCACAATATTGGTCCCCATTCACAGTTACCGTTACGCCGTTTTAATTTTCAAAGAAGTAATTAATTTCCTTCTGACCAAATTGCACACCAGACTGTCACTTTTAATGTATGCAAAGGTGACTGATAAATAATTTGAGGGTTTTTCCATTGCCCAGAACCGACTATTCTGTTTATTCACATATCCATTCAAATGGAAATGTGCCTCGCCACTCATTGTGTTTTTTCATGAAAATCGGGGTTGTCATGGGCGAGCTGTAACATCCTATTGTCATATGTACGGCGGCGTAAATGGTCTTGTGGAAGAAGCTCTTGTGTCAACTGAATCTTAAATGGAAACAAATGCAAATCCTTGTGCAAAATTTTGGCCTAAGTTGTTCTTTGAAGACCAAGCTCCTGAGCACGGCGTCGAATTGAGGTTGATGGATTGTTTTGAACACTTTCTTGAGCAGCAGTAATGTTTTCAGCCGATCTTGCAGAACGTTGTGGTCCATGTTTGGGCCTATCACCTGCAGACAATCTGTCTTCGACATCATTCACTACACGATAAATACTGCGTTTTGCTGGCACGTTGTTCCTCCCAAAAATTTCACGTAAATTTCTCATCGTCACAGTATTCGATGATTGATTTTGATAAAATGTTTTAACGATTAAAACACGTTGATTTATTGAATATTTTTCGATAATAAATTTGCCACGTGTCTACTTAACGACTGCCAAATATGAACTGTCAAGACTAATGTTTACAAAAATGGCGGCAAAACAAAGTAGTATACTTTCCAGGCGGACACCCTGAACAAGTAGTTTACAAAACCTACTAGTTTTTGGTTGTAGTCAAAATGTAGTATAAGTTAAATTAACAAAAAAAAAAATATATATATATGTACACTCAAAAAAATAAGTTAGTAGAAAAGTTAGTAAAACGTCTTGTAAATCAGGTATACTATTTGTTAGCAAATTTTTTGCTAAAATTCTGTTTTAAGCTAAAATTTTTGTTATACTTATTCAGCACTTAACTGTTTTGAACTAATGCTTTACTAATATTATACTAATGTTTTACTAATTAATTTTGCTCAAAAAAATTGTGCTGATAAGAACATTAATAGTGTGGACGACAACCAGATTGAAAGATATACGCAGAATGAAGCAGATGTCGCGGCATGTCAACATGTAGTAGAGAAGAGGAAAATGATACTAAAAAGTACAACTCTAATAAGACATATAAAAAAAATCAACCATGGAAGATTTTTGTATCTGTTTTTCATACATAAAACAAAATTGAGGATTAAAACAACTTAAATTTTGCGTTGTCACCGGCTTGTGAAAATAATTGTCTATTAATTAAATAAAAGACAAAATAAAATATTTAAATTTAATATGTATTTCTAAACTAAATGTTTATAGATTAATAATCTAGTGTGGTCAAATTGCAAACAAACATATACAGACATGTAGACAGAGTAAAGCAAAAGACAAACCAACACATCTTAGGTAGATTTTTATGGTTCCTTTTTCTTATTGCAAAAAAAGGTTTATTTTTTTTCGTTTCGTTTCGTTTGTTTTTGTTTATTTTATTTTATCGTTTCGTTTCTATAATTATCTTCGGCAGTTGCGTCCTTTAAAAGAAAGCATCATTTAAACAACCACTGATGTAAGTAGTTGAAAGAAAATTTTTGTTATGTTATATACATATACATATTTATTTCTATATATTTTCAGATATTAAATTAATTCATGTCGTCAATGTGGGAAAATGAAAATTTTTATATTTAGTAATTATTGTAAATTATTTTTAAAAGAATCACAAAAATATGTTTTATGATTTTCAGCAAATAATTACAATTTTTCTACAATTTTTTTGTGTTTTTTTCAGTCTACTAAAATTCAACAAAAATTTATTAATTTTTAGCAAGGCTTTTTTATTTCTAATCCACTAAGTGTTAGCAAAACTTTTGCTGAATCTATTAATTTTGTTGCTAAAAATCAGCTCGCTGATTTTCAGCAAAAGATTTTGCTGACATTAGCAATTTTTTTGCAAGCACCCTCCTGACTAAAATTTTGCTGACTCAGCAAAATTTTTTGCTGACTTTACAAACTTTTTTTTTTTGAGTGTATATATAAATATTAACACCCATAACTTTTAAAAAGATGCAAGCAATTTTTTTTTTTTTAAATAAAGACTTAAAAAATAAAAATATAAAATGTATTGTTTCAATATTTTGTAGTTTGTTAAAATAGCCTTTTTACTAAAACTCTTTGTTATTTGTCTTTACTATAAAGACTCTTTAGGTGTTAATTAACTTAAATTTTTTGTTCAGAAAGAGTAGTACAATAAAATTTAAACAATATTGAATATTCATAATATTTGTATATATTTCCTTAATACATTTAAAATATTTAGGTTGTATTTATGTTAAAAAGAATCCATTCTTTTTATTAAAAAATTCACATGTTGGTTGTTTTTTTTAGCATAAAAGTGTTGTTAAATTTAGTTTAAAGCTTTTTGTATTTTTTGTTAAATGAGGTCAAATGTTAATGAACATTTTTTGAATGAAATATTCAATTAAATTTATGTCATTTACTCAAAATCGTTAATATTAATATTTTAAAATTTAATATCTAAAAGGTGGCTAAATGGATTTATTTGTGTTTTTTTTTTTTTGCAAAATTTAAGTGGTCATTAAAAACGTTTTATATTAATACTTAAGTAATTTTAAAAATACGTATAGCTTTGTTGTTATGGAATTAAAAAATAATTTTAAAAAATAATAAATATTTATCAAATTGTATACTCAAACACCTCAACTTTAAATTGGCATCATCACAGTACCAACATGTAGGTCATTTGGCTAGTAGACGGTAGTAGGTGTTTTAACTGTTTTTGTAGTAATTTTTCTATGATAAAATGGAAAACGACTATATTAGACAGTCATTTCAAAACATAACTAACCACAACTGCTGTACTCCTGTAACAGTTGTTTTGAGTAGTTATTTTAGTATTTTAATAAACAACTACCAAATCAGCAAATTTTACAGTAAACAGTTAATTTTTGTTACTTATTTACAAATAGAAGATAATGTCGTGTTTTTAAAAATTATCGTTTAGTTTATATTTTTTTATTATTGATATGTTCATAGTGTGCAAAAAAATAATTAGAAAATTTCATTGGAAACTTGACTTTGCTTTTTAAATTGGATGTAGGAAAAACAAATTTTTATTGTAGTTAAAAGAAAAAAAAATATTTTTTTATTGAGAAAAATATTTTTAAAATACCGAAAAAATAACTGATAAAAACAGTAGTTTTTATGTTCATTGTTTTTATTGTTTTGTTGCTCTTTTTTATGGTTTTTAAATTCATTTATGGTTAGTTGGAACTTTTATTTTTTTTAGCTCATCATGTACAAATCAGCGACTTTCAAACTTAGGATATTTTGAAGGTACAAATGACTAAAAATTACAGTTGAAATGACTACAAATGTAGTCAAAAGGTCGATGACTGTATTTGTAGTCATTTTTAACTATTGATAAAACAACTAAAATAGTAGTAAAAACTACTAACGATGCAGTCAAAAACAACTAATGCATACACCATAAAATCGAGAAATAAAACAAAAAACAACAATGAACATAAAACGGCTACATAAGTTGTAAAAACTACTGTTTTCAACAGTATTTTTTCGGTATTTTCAAATAATTTTTTAATAAAAAAATATATTTGTTTTTCTTTTAATTACAATAAAAATTTGTATATCCTAAATCCTACACTCAAAAAAAAAAAAAAAGTTTGTAAAGTCAGCAAAAAATTTAGCTGAGTCAGCAAAATTTTAGTCAGGAGGGTGCTTGCAAAAAAATTGCTAATGTCAGCAAAATCTAGCAAACATTAGTAGATTCAGCAAAAGTTTTGCTAACACTTAGTAGATAAGAAATACAAAAGCCTTGCTAAAAATTAATAAATTTTTTGCTGAATTTTAGTAGACTGAAAAAAACGCAAAAAATTTGTAGAAAAATTGTAATTTAGTTAATTTATTTGCTGAAAATCATAAAACATATTTTTGTGATTCTTTTAAAAATAACTTACAATAATTACGAAATATAAAAATTTTCATTTTCCCAATTCGACGACATGAATTAATTAATATCTGAAAATATATAGAAATAAATATATATAACATAACAAAAATTTTCTTTCAACTACTTACAGCAATGGTTGTCTAAATGATGCTATCTTTTAAAGGACGCAACTGCCGAAGATAATTATAGAAACGAAACGAAAAAATAAACAAAAACAAACGAAACGAAAAAAAACAACCCTTTTTTTGCAATACGAAAAAGGAACCATAAAAATCTACCTAAGATGTGTGTCTTTGTCTTTGTCTTTCGCTTTACTCTGTCTACATGTCTGTATATGTTTGTTTGTTGCAATTTGACCACACTAGATTATTAATCTATAAACATTTAGTTTAGAAATACATATTAAATTTAAATATATTATTTTGTCTTTTATTTAATTAAAAGACAATTATTTTCACAAGCCGGTGACAAAGCAAAATTTAAGTTGTTTTAATCCTCAATTTTGTTTTATGCATGAAAAACAGATACAGAAGTCTTCCATGGTTGATTTTTTTATGTGTCTTATTAGAGTTGTACTTTTTAGTATCATTTTCCTCTTCTCTACTACATCTTGACTTGACGCGACATCTGCTTCATTCTGCGTATATCTTTCAATCTAGTTGTCGTCCACTCTATTAATGTACTTATAAGCACAATTTTTTTTAAGCAAAATTAATTAGTAAAACAGTTTAATATTAAGTAAAGCATTAGTATAAAACAGTTAAGTGCTGAATAAGTATAACTAAAATTTTAGCTGAAAACACGATTTTAGCAAAAAATTTGCTAAAAAATTGTATACCTGATTTACAAGACGTTTTACTAACTTTTCTACTAAGTTATTTTTGTGAGTATATTTAAAATGCAAGTCAAATTTCCAAACGGTGTTCCAGTTATGACGTTTTTATGCATTTGAGATACAATGAAATTTTCTAACTATCCTTGTTTTTCGCTTTAGTCGGTTTAACTGATTGTATATTTGTTTGTAATTTGACCACACTACATTATTAATCTCTAAAAACATTTAGTTTACGTATACACATTTAATCTTTATTAAATTTAAATATTTCATTTTGTCTTTTATTTAATTAATAGACAATTACTTTCACAAGCCGGTGACAACACAACATTTAAGTTGTTTTAATACACAATTTTGTTTTATGTATGAAAAACAGATACAAAAATCTTCCATGGTTGATTTTTTATATGTCTTACAAGAGTTATACTTTTTCCACGTCTCTACTACATCTTGACATGCCGCAACATCTACTTCATTCTGAGTATATCTTGCAATCTGGTTGTTGTCCAAACTATTAATATGCTTATCAGCAAAATTTTTTAGCAAAATAATTTAGTAAAACATTGGTAAATTATTAATAAAACATGAGTTCAAAACAATTCAATAGGCATAACTAAAATTTTAGCAGAAAACATAATTTTAGCAAAAAATTTGCTGACAAGTAGTATACCTGATTTACAAGACGTTTTACTAATTTTTCCTCTAACTAATTTTTTTGAGTGTAAATAAAATAATTGTTACTACAATTCAGTATTTTCTTTTAGTCAATTTTTCTAATAACTGTCAGCAATAGTCAATTTACATGTATACATAGAAAAACAACTACAGTTACAGTTTCAAATGACTATTAACGTTGACTGCACAAATGACATACAAGTAGTTAGTTTAAATATATTCTGAGTGTATCAAAACTATTATTTTATTTTTTATAAAATGTTATAAGCTTTTTTCTGATAACACTTTTGGTAATTCTTTCGGTTGTAACTCCTTTATTAAAAATAATCTTAAAAACGCTACATTTACAACACTGCTTCACTGTTTTAATTAATGAGGCAGGATGTTTTGGAAATTTATACAATCCTACTTATTACTTCCGGTAAGGTGTTGCCATATCTGTAGAAAAATGGCAGAGATGCTTACTCTATCCTATTAGGGATTTAAACACAACTTTTTAATTAAATTTACATTGCCATTCAAAGTATAAAAATTTATTTAACAATTATTGTTATTTTCCTATACAATAATTTAATCACATAATTATAGAAAATTAAATAATTTGTTGCTTATTTAATCCATCAAATCCGTTACAAATAATATTAAAAATGCATAACAGACGCATTCATGCAATGTTGTAGATAGTGTTAAAATCTTAATTTTTATCACATTAGACGAAACAGATAAAAAGATTTAAAAGTGCGGCAGCAATTGTTAATTTAAAAATTACGTTTGTGTATTTATACACCATATACCAGTCGTATTATGAATCCCCTCAATAATTATTTAATGATTTTCATATTTTAAAATATACATCAGTAATCTCTTTTTAAAAGAAAGGCGTTTTAGTAATTTTTTCTATAGAGTTTGTCACGCAAATAACGTACAAATACCGGAAAGTATAGTGGTGTCATTTCATACATTCATTAAAAATGTTTTGCGGCATGATCATTTATTTACCTCTGCCTGTATATAATAGGTGTGTTCGACGTACATTAACGCGGGTACCCACTGCAGAGAACCAAGCCGACCCCAAACAATCGGCGGCGGCGGCGCGGACTTTTTGGTTCGGCGGCGTTTACAAGTTTATAACGGCGTCGGCAGAACTGTCGGCTTAAATAGGTTTTTTAAAGGAAGGAAATTTATTATTTGAACTTAAAAATAGGAACAGTTTTCTATTTAAAAAACATCAATTAAAACTCTGAAATTTTAAATTATAAAAACTATTTAAAAGTAAAAAAAAATTAAATAATATTAAAATTTCAAAATTTTAAAAATATTTTGTAGTTTTTGAATGTTACAAAATTTAATTTTTAAAAATATGAAGAAGCTAATTTTAATGGCTTTGCTTCACAATATTTATAAAACGTCTTATATCAGCTAACAAGGAAACTACACAGTGGTGAATCATCAGATTCGAATAAAACTTGAAGAGAATCAAAAAATATTGAACACATTTTTTTTAGGTGCGCAATCCTTGAGATTAGGGGTTAAAAAGTGGGGTCAGAAATGACCCAATTTTAAGATTTTTTAAGATATTTCTTTTATAAGTTGAAAGGTATTTGGAAGGTGCATCCACTGGTGTATAGAACATGTCTGTACATATCCTAATATTTTTGTTATTCAAAAAACAATTTTTTCGAACACCTCCTTTGTATGGGGAGTTGTCGTTAGTTCGAGTTCAAATTAACGTATAATGGTGCTCATTTAATTTAATCGAAGGGGTGTCTGTGCTTTTTTCCAATTTAAAACGACGTCGCCCGAAGAGCTTCTTTAGCCCATATTTTTAATATTTGCAATAAGTGGCAACTCTGGACCCACAAACTATTTCACTTTTGCTGCTGTAACTCGATTGCAATGTGTTTTTTTTTTTCATTGAAAACTTGTTATGGTTTTTCTAGAAATTTTGCATGCTTGCAAAAAATTTCTATGGTTCCAAAAAAAAAACTTTAAAATACAAGCGTGTATTAAAAATCATTGCCACATAGTACAACTTTTTCCCTGCGCAGCCGATTAAATCGGCGGCGTTTCATAAGCCGACTCATATTTTAAGTCGATACGAGTTGGCGGCGACACGAAACTTAAAAATTTAAGCGGCGGCGGCACGCCGCCGACTTGCGCCGGTTCGGCTTGGGACTCTGACCCACAGGCAAACAATAGGTCCATTCGTTTACACCAAAATTTGCACAAATTTGTACAAATTTGTACTGGATTTTACTGAAATGCGTTCGCGTACACATAAATTTGCAAAAGAGAGCATCTACTAAGAGAGTAAAGTGACAGTTGTCAGCAAAAAACCTGCAAATTTTTTACTGGACAAATTTTTGCCAGTAAAATCCAGTAAAATCCAGTAGAAAACAAAAACATATGATTATATTAAGTAAACAAACAAAAATAAGCATACATTTAGTAATAAAATATTTAAAAGATTAAAGCTGAATTAAAAGGGCGGCAAAAACTAAAAATAATTATTTTCAACCTGAAACCAATTAAATTAGTCAGTTACAATTATTATAGTAACAATTTATCAGTTTCTAATATCTCTGTTAATTGTTTTTATTTACATTAATATATTAGAGATGTAAAGCTAATGAATATATGAATACTTCTTACTGCATATTATTCTGGGTACCGAATATCAAAAATGAAGTATTCATGTATTTTCGTATGTTATTTAACTAGAAACAAAATTAAAAGTCATGTACAAACTAAACAAGTCTAAAAGCTTCCACAAAAGTTTATTTAATAAATACAATTGCTACGAATTTATGATTATTAAAATGAAATGCATCAAGTACCAAAAACAATATATACTGGGTAGTCTAAATAACATATATTTTACAACACTAAGCTTTTTAGCGATCATATGTTTGAATTAACCTGCAAGTTTTTGCAATTTTTCCGTTCGTTTACTTTTTTGTGCAAGAGCCAGTTCTGAGAGTAAAATTTTCATTTTGCCCAAAATTTACTCATCTACTGGATTTTACTGGAAAAGTAAACGAATGGACCTATTCTTACCAACAAGCATTTTAATTGTCAAACTTAGGTAAATGAGAGCGTGATGAGAGATGAATTGTATTTTCCCTTTTACCAGAAGTTACTTTTACTTTTTGTTTGGGGTAAAATGGTAAAACTATCAAATCATCAGCTGTTAATAAAACACATTTTAAAAATAAACAAAAAAAAAAAAAAATTATCAAAATCACTGAAAATATTAATTGCTTTATTAAATATCTCCTTAAATTATTTAATTATAACTTATTTCTATATTTAATTTTAAGAACAGCTTTTTATATAAAAATTTGACGTATTTTTTTGGGGACGTTTTGTGCTGTCCCAGTATTTCGTGCATTTTTATCTCTTTATAAGAGATTTTTTTGTTAACTCTCATTATACCAGACTTTACCAAAAATTACCTCGAACGAACCTAATATATTGGCGTGTAGTATTGTATTTTTTGGTGTGATTTTTAATTTTTTTGTATTAAACGATTTTACATGTATGGTGGAAAAAATGCTAACGCACCTATTTATTTATTTTTTTCGTATATTTGTTTTATACATGTTTTTCAAAATGTTTTTTAATACATCACCTTTTTTTGAAGTTCAAGTTTTTATTGTATGTAGTCAGTCTGTGGTATGTTTTTCTTTTTATGCAAATTTTTTTAATCGAAGGTTAATTTTTGCTTAAATTTATTTTACATTTTTTTTTTTTTTTTTTTGAGAAAAAGAGAAGAAAATATTTAAATTTTATTAGAAAGAGTTAAAACTTAAGGGAATTAAAAAAAAAAAACAATGTCTATGGCGCTAAAATTTTTGAACTATCAAGTTTTTAAAAATTTTTGTCTTTTGTTTTATTGAGCTAAAGATCCTTTATTTTATAATTATAATTATTTAAAAAAAAATTTATTAAAAAAGATCGAAGAAAAATAAGAAAAGTTTTTAAAAATTTTGAAAATATTAAAAAAAAATTACTAAATTGGTAGTAATTTTTAACTACAAAAAAAAAAAAAAAACACAAAAAATGTCGTAAAAACGGTCAATATAACTAACGTACAATAAATAGCAAAATTGTTAAAACAATTACAAATGCAGTAAAAATTACTAACTGGAATCTACTACATATGCTGTTGAAGTAAAAAACAATGCAATTGAATTAACTAATATTGTGCTTATTTATATTTTATTTATATTTAATTTCACAGTACTACATATAAAGGGTCCGCCATCTAACGTTTTTTTTTTTCAACTAGTGCTTATTTCGTGAATGGTAACACTTAGCTCATGTCTGATTTGACAGATAATTAGTTTTATCCTTCCACTGAACGAATATGGTTGTGTATACGCTTGAATAACGCTGGGAAATATTGCGACATTACTTTGAAAATCATGGTAATGTTGCAGAATGTATGCGAAAATGAATGATGCCGATTTTGCCAAAAAAATCATCTTTTCAGATGAAGCTCATTTTGATCTTAGCGGGTATGTAAACAAGCAAAACTGTCGCATTTGGGCACAGAAAACCCGCACGCATACATTGAAAAGCCGATACACCCAAAACGAGTCACTGTTTGGTGCGGATTTTGGTCCAGAGGCATAATTGGGCCATAATTGGACCGATCGTGTAAGCTACTGCATGGCCAGCCGAGGCAGCCATTTGAATGAAATTATTTTCCATTATTAATCGGAAGGATTGTACTTTCAAATAAAAAAGATATTTGAGAAAATATTCAGTAGTTTTTTTTATAGCATTTTCAAAAAAAAAAAGTTATTTGGCGGACCCTTTATATAAATAAAAAAAAAACATAATTAAATTAAATCAGCACCGGTCGGTTGTACGTTTCATTAAATACTGAAAAGGAAAACAGTAATTTACATAAAAATACACATACAATTTTCGAAATTATTACACTTAAAACAGTTTTTCAGTTAATAAAGGGTCCGCCAAATAACTTTTTTTTTGAACTTCTGAACCAATTGGACTTTGTATGGCGTCATACCAAGGTCTTTATGCAAAATTCGTCTCAATGATGTCTCCGAAATGTTCAATTGTTGAGAACGACGGTGAATTGATGTTGATGGCGCTTCACGCACACTTTCTGCCACAGCAGTTTTTTTCAGGAAGGATAAAACTAATTATCTGTCAAATCACACATGAGCTAAGTGTTACCATTTACGAAATAAGCACTAGTTGAAAAAAAAAAACGTTAGATGGCGGACCCGATACATGACAGTTTTTTCTGTAGTAATCACTAGCAGTTGTTATAAATTACAAGTGCAGTTGTTTTTTCTATAAAATAATACAAAAAAAAAAAACAATTTTGCCAGTTATTTAAGAAAACAATTAAAGAATACCACCGTATTTTTTTAACAGTTATTTTAAAGTGAATTCGTAGTATAAACACTTTTAATTTTTGTGAGTTATTTAAAAATCGAAAATTATTTAAAGGTTTTAGAATTCTCGTTTAGTTTATATTTGTAGGATGTAGGATATAAAATTTTTTGTTGTAATTCACAAAAAAATATAATTTTATTAAATAATATTTGAAGTACCGTAAAAATAACTGTTAAAAACTGTAGTTTTTACTAATTTTAACAGATGTTTCAAAATTTTTTTAAGTAAAAATATGTCAGTTGTTTTTACGACATTGTTAATTGTTTTTACTACATTTGTTAGTTGTTTTTTAACAGCTAAAAACAACCACATTTTTAGTTATTTTAAAAGAAGTTACTCTTGCCGAATTTTTAACTGAAATTACAGTTGTTTTAGTTGTTATTTTTAGTAGATTAAAAACTAAATATAAATTAGCAAACATAATTTGAAAATTATTTGAAATTTGTTTGAAAATTATTTGAAAATTTATTTTTTTTTTTAATTTAATTTAGATTTAATTTGGATTAGCCAGTGCGCACTCGCCCTTAATTATGTATCTCAAAAAAACTAGGAATAAAGATTTTCGTTTTTTCATGAACGTATTATTTATATTGAACCACCAAATACGTATTTTCCATCGGTTTTTTGGTATTTGAAGACAAAGTGGATAAGTTTTGATGTTCAACCGTATTAATTCTATATTGCGAAAAAATTTAAGGAAAAAGTTAAATAATTGGCCGCCGAAGTTTTTCCGATTTGGCCGATTTTTCAGCGGTCGAAAAAGCCATCGTAGAAGTTTGGTAAAGTTGAAAAAAAAAAATTTTTAATTTTAGTTATTTCCAGTAAAATAGTTAAATCCAAATAACTGGTTGCAGAACAGCTTATATTGTATTATAACAGGTTCTAATTTCTGTTCTGCAACTGGTTCTTTTTATATGGAGTTTGCTCTTTACCTCCAAACAAGAACAGGTTGCTTTAGAACCGGTTCTAGCACCAGTTATATAAGTGGTTCTGGGACAGTGACACCTTATATTTTGAATTCAATAAACCTGTTCTAGAACCGGTTCCATGTAAACGAAGGTAAAAGAAATTGTTCTAGAACAGGTTCAGGGGTAATCTGTTTTAAAAAATGTTGCTGGGTTATTTATATAGAAAAAGTACCATAACTAATTAATTAATACCATAACATATTTATAGAAATTTAAGTTGAAAATTTTAATTTCTATAAATCGACTATTTTAAAGGCCCGATAAAAAAAAATAATATGATGCAACAAATAAATGTATAAAATTTGATATTGCTTTCTATTTTATTGAAATAAAATTGGACCCGACAAATGGTGGATCGTATTGTATATATATGGATTTTATTACTTTGAATTTGATGTAATTTGACACGATTCAATCCATTGAAAATAATTTTGTTAAATTGAATACATATTATATTATTGTCCGATTATTAAGAGCCCAATTCAAATTTAACGTACAGTTAAATTTAACCAAAATGTAAAGGGGAAGTAAACTAAGACCGTACTTGTCTTCTTTACAAGTTTGTTATCATTTTTATTAAAAATAAAAATTATAGCTTCGAGCTTATATCCGCACACCTAGTTCAAAAAAGACTCAACTCAAAATTTAATTTTTCGGGTTTATATTCTTAATCTATGCACAATACACTTGTTTTTCTATAAAAAAAAATATCAGTGTATTATGTTGTTGTTAACTGTTGCTAAAAAACAGTTAGGTCTTTCTTTATGTTTCAATTGGTATAAAGTTGCAAATATTTTTTTTGATTTCTGAAAAATTGAAAATTTTGAGTTGAGTCACTTTTGAACTAGGTGTGCGATATATTACACTCAAAAAACAAAATAGTTCGTAAAGTCAGCAAAAATTTTTGCTGAGTCAGCAAAATTTTAGTCAGGAGGATGCTTGCAAAAAAGTTGCTAATGTCAGCAAAATCTTTTGCGAGCTGAAATTAAAATACCCTTGCTAAAAATTAATAAAATGTTTGCTGAATACTAGTAGACTGAAAAAAACTCAAAAAATTTGTAGAAAAATTATACTTTAGTTAATTTATTTGCTGAAATTCAGAAAAACATAATTTTGTGATTCTTTTAAAAATAATTTGCAATTCGTTACAAAATATCGATATTAATGTAATATCTAAAAAAATATAACTAATTATATATAACATAAACAAAATTATGTTTCAACTACTTACATCAATGGTTGTCTAAATGATGCTATATTTTAAAGGAACGCAAATGCTGCAGATAATTATAGAAACGAAACGAAAAAATAACAAAATATAACATATACATACAGTGAACTCTCAAAAACGTGAACTAATTTTTGCAAGGAGTGTTCGCGTTTCGATTTTACTACAGAATTGATCCACATAGAACATATTCTATTCCAAGTACTTCAGATCATTATGTTGATTATTTAATAAAAAAATAAAATATGCAAAGATTTTGAATATTTTTCTCCTGAAAAATTCTGAAATTCATACATTTTTAGAAACATCTTTTAAATATTCAAACACTTGCCTATAGAAAAATATTAACACTTTACGACATTTTTCGTATTACAAAATTTTCTAATTCTGGGACTTTTATATAGACCAAATTCAAAATCTAAGACAATTTTTGCATAATCAAATTATTGATTTTAATACGTTTTTGATATTTAACAGCTCTTAATTTCTAATACATTTACTATAAAAATAACTGCTAATTGCATTTAAATTTAATTCTATACGTTTCAAAACAATTTTTATATAAAAAAGGAAAAGATTTAATGAGTTTTTTTGTTCACGTTAGAAAAGATGTTTACTATAAGAACGTGGTGAAATTGTTATTCGGGAATTACCCAAATTACTGAAATATTGAAGAAATAGAAACATTTCTTATAAAAAAATGTGTTCACGTTTTAGAGCTATTGAACTTTGTTCACGTTTTGGAAAAGTCAATGTAAAAAAAGTGTTCATGTTTCTGGGACGTTCATGTTTCTGGATGTTCACGTTTCTGCGAGTCCACTGTATAACCCTTTTTTTGTAATAAGAAAAACGACACATAAAAATCTAACTAAGATGTGTGTCTTTGTCTTTCGCTTTAGTCTGTCTACCTGCTGTATATTTGTTTGCAATTTGACCACACCAGATTATTAATCTCTATAAACATTTGGTTTACAAATACACATTTAATTTTTATTAAATTAAAATAATTTATTTTGTCTTTTATTTAATAAATAGACAATACTTTCACAAGCCAGATATGATTTAATCATATTATATCTGCCTAGATATATATATTTTTACCCGGGTAGTGTCTTCGGTAGGACACTAATGCGAATCGATGCGATGCGCGTAACGGTAAGGGTAATCCTATTTTTTATTTCGGTAACAATATTTCAGTTATTTGGTAACGGGTTTTTAGCGTTAACGATATTTTACTTATTTCGGTAACGGTATTTTAGCGTTTACGGTATTTTAGTTATTTAGGTAACGTTATTTTAGTGATAACTGTTTTTAGTTAATTCGGTAACGATATTTTAAGGGTAACGTTATTTTAGTTATACAGGCAATGGCACAACAATATTTTTAGCCTCATTAAGCCCGACTACCAATCACTGTTTAGTTTATGATCAAACTTTTGGGAAAATATATCTATTAACAGCTTTTTTTTAGATCTTGTTAGACTATTTCGGTAAAGGTATTTTAAGGATAACGCTATTTCAATTATTTCGGTAGCGGTACATTGGCGATAACGGTATTTTTAGTTATTTCGTTAACGGTATTTTACGGATAATGGCTTTTCAATTATTTCGGTAATTTTATTTTAGGGATAACGATAGCCAGTTGAAAGGTTTTTGAACCGGGAACGGTATTCTAGAGGTGTTGCCTGCCATCCCTGGTATTTTTGTTTTTTTCCAAGTTTTTGATTTTAAATTTGTATAGAATTTTAAAGCCGAAAACTAAAAAAAAACGAAAATATGTATTTTGAAGTTCAGTGTGAATGTAGTTTTAGTTATAAAAATTTTCAGATCTCCGTTTTTAAAGTAATAAGGAGTTCATAGACCTGTCAGTCTCACACTTGTAAACACAAGACTTTAATAAATTATTATTTTCTACATTACTTGCAATTGTTTTATTGTTAACAATAAAATCTCATTAGTTATGCCATGACAATTTATATTAAGTTATTTTTTTTTACTCTCAATGATTTGGCAACTCCTAAAATGGTACCGTTATATTTCAGTTAAAAAAAAAACAAAATAACAAAATCAAATTCTTGCAAATAAAACCACATTTAACCAAAATTATGCATTTAAAAAAATAATTCAATTTCATATTTAAATTACAGTGAAACTTCTAAATAGAAACCTCTTTCAGATAGTTCGTTTGATAACTATTTTTTTTTGAACTCCTGAACCAATTGGACTTTGTATGGTGTCATACCAAGGTCTTTATGCAAAATTCGTCTCAATGATGTCTCCGAAATGTTCAATTGTTGAGAACGACGGTGAATTGATGTTGATGGCGCTTCACGCACACTTTCTGCCACAGCAGCAATATTCTCGGGTGTACGCACTGTTTTTAGCTTTTCACGTTTTTGTTTATCGATGGGATGCCAGTTTCTTTCACTTTTTTCACAAGATAACGAACATACGGACCATATTCGTTCAGCGGAAGGATAAAAACTAATTATCTGTCAAATCAGACATGAGCTAAGTGTTACCATTCACGAAATAAGCACTAGTTAAAAAAAAAAAGTTAGATGGCGGACCCTTTATTAGAAAGCAAAGTTAAAACTGTGCAGGGGAATGCCTGCGAAGGGGAACTCGCAGATCTCGCATCTACATTCTTTCTGACAGTCAGGCTGCACTGAGGGCCTTAATGGCTTATAAGGTGTCGTCCAGGTTGGTCATGGGAATGCATTCAGACTCTCAATAGGCTCGGTAGGGGCAACTCTCTAACCTTGGGGTGGATTCCTGGTCATGAGGGGCATGAGGGGCAACGAGAGGGCAGATTGTCTTGCCAATCGCGGGGCCCGAAGGCCCTTTATTGGTCCTGAACCATTCTGTGGAATACCTGCGGGGTATGTTAGGGAAAGGCTCAGGGCATGGAGAGAGTCGGAATTCTCTGGTTACTGGGAAAACTCTCCTGGTCAGCGCCAGGCTAAAAGATTGATCTCTTTTCCAGTAGGGGGTCGAGGCGACTTTGTCGCTTGAAAGGGGGTGTTTGAGGACCCTGGCGTCGTACTTAACTGGACACTGTAATCTCAGATACCATCTGCACAAGAAGGGTCAATCGGACACGGATATGTGTAGGTTTTGCGAGATGGTGTCTGAGACCTCGGAGCATGTTCTCTGAGAATGTCCCCAGGCTTTGTGATAGGAGACTTAGGTTTCTAGGTGATCGCTTCATTTTCGCCTTCCGACATCGCGAACATTTTGCCTAATACGATAATTGGCTTTATAGATAGCTTGAATCTGTAGATAACTTTAGGCAGCACAAAAGACCTAAATTGGTCGCGGTGCATAGTGCCTTCTGATCTAATCTAAAACTTTGACATAATATAAATCCTAGACGCCCGATTAAAAAAAAATTAACATGATACAACAAAGAAATATATCAAATTTGATATAGCCTTATATCTAATTGAAATACAATTGATCCGAAAAAATGGTGAATCGTATTGTATAGAAATGGATTATACTACATCGAGTTAGAAAGTCATATAAAAAAAAAATAAGTAACCAAAAATACTGTATTTTAGTAACAGTTGTTTTGAATAGTTATTTTAGTATTTCAATAAACAACTAACAAAACCGTAATTTTACAGTAAACAGGTCATTTTTGTTATTTATTTAAAAATTGTAGTCGAGTTTTTAAAAATTCTCGTTTAGTTTTTATTTGTTACTATTATATGTTCATAGTATGCAAATAATAATTAGAAAATTTCATTGTATCTCCAAAGCATACAAACGTCATAACTGATTTGAAAATTTGACTTTGCACTTTAAATGGGATGTAGGAAATACAATTTGTATTGTATTTAAAAGAAAAAATATCTGTTTATTAAAAAATATTTTGAAAATACCGAAAAAAATAACTGTTAAAAGCAGTAGTTTTTACAACTTATGTAGTCTTTTTTGTTCTTCTTTATTTTTATTTCAATGGCTTATACATTAATTTAAGGTTAGTTGTTTTTGACCGCTTCGATAGTCGTTTTTACTAACATTGTTGTCGTTTTATCAATAGTTAAAAATAACTACAGGGTGAGTATTTTTTACGACAAATACAGTCACATTCTTTTGACTACATTTGCAATCATTTAACTATAATCTTTAGTCATTTCTACCTTCTTAATTTCCTGAGTGTACATTTTAATTTAAATTTTATATACTTAACAATGATAAATTTGTATGTCAAACTAAAATTTTTGGAGTAAACCAAATGAGAATTTTTAAAATCTTCTTTTTAATCTTCTTTTTTAAATAACTAATAAAAATTAACTGTTTACTGCAAAATTACTGTTTTGGTAGTTGAATTACAATATTTTTGGTTAGTTATTATTGTATTGTTTTTCAAAATGGCAGTTAGTAATCTATTCAAAGTTTAATTATTTACGTTTCGCTTAGTTTTTATTTTTGTCGCTTCTTTAAAATTTTTATGTTAAATGTTTTATGAATAAAGTTAATACATTGTAAAGTAAGTTAATAAAGGGTCCGCCATCTAACGTTTTTTTTTTCAACTAGTGCTTATTTCGTGAATGGTAACAGTTAGCTCATGTCTGATTTGACAGATAATTAGTTTTATCCTTCCGCTGAACGAATATGGTCCGTATGTTCGTTATCTTGTGAAAAAAGTGAAAGAAACCAAAGCGTGAAAAGCCAAAAACAGTGCGTACACCCGACAATATTGCTGCTGTGGCAGAAAGTGTGCGTGAAGCGCCATCAACATCAATTCCCCGTCGTTCTCAACAATTGAACATTTCGGAGACATCATTGAGACGAATTTTGCAATAAAGACCCTGGTATGACGCCATACAAAGTCCAATTGGTTCAGGAGTTCAAAAAAAAAAAAAGTTATTTGGCGAACCCTTTACAATGATTGAATTACATTGTAATTTAAAATGTTTGAGGTGCTTTAAGAGACTCTAAGTCTTCTTTGTACCAATAATTAAAATAAATAAATTAGTAGTTTTTTTATTTCCTCATAAAAAAATTACTACAAAAGCAGTTAAAACTGCTACTGTTTACTACCACCAATGACCTACATGTAGTTACTGTAAGAATATGCTGAGTGTAATATTATTTGTATTCGGGCTGTTGAAGATATTTAAAAAATTTTAGTTTTGTATAATTCTGTAAACAAATCTTTACTAAAATTTATATGCACAATAATTTTTAAGGTTAACCGATTTTTCAAATTTTTGAAAAAATATCGTGATTTTTGACAATTTTTTGAAATCGCCATATGTTAACACTGGCGATATAATTTTTATAAAATGAGCAGTATTTTAAATAAAAACTATCAATTATTTATGTTTTGAGTGAAATCCGTTATAAGTTTTGAAATATTTTAAACTTTTTGAAATATTTATCGTCCGATAGGTCAGATTTTTAAAAAATTATATCCAATCGATGATCTTATTTCTGGCAGAAATATTAATTTTCATATTTTTTCATTAACATAGCAATAAAAAATACATAACAAATTAGGCTTTTTTATATTTTTAAATAATTTTTGAAAAAAGTCCCATCAAAAAAGGTTAAAAATTGATTTTTTCAAATAATTATTTGGCAACCCTGGATAACAATTTAACTAAATGTTTTACTTCACGTTGACTTATTTTACGATTTTTAAACAACTTCATTATCTTATCCAGTTAAAAAAAAATATAGCCTTTTAAAAGTACTGGGTCGAACAAGGGACACAGTGTTAATATTTTTTCAAATTAAACAAAATTGCAACTTATATTGCCCACATTTGTGTGGATCTACTGTATTTTGATTTTAAAGGACATTGCATTTTCATAAAAAGACCGGTGTTGGTCTCTAAAAAAAACACACAATTCAATGTCATCAAAAACCATAAAAGTCTACCAATAAATGTTTTACTTTTTATAAAAATATAAACAAAAGTTGAATAACTTTGCTAAATATGGCAAAGTTATTATTTTTCATATATGGATGGGCATCCAAATGTGTATGTAACTGTTCATTTCTTATAGCTTATGAAATTTCTCATTGGATTTCCGTTACGTTTATTTGGTTTGTCAACATTTTGATGTATATTTTCCGTTTCGTCGCGTGCTCTTTTGTAATAAATTATTGTATTGCAAATAATAAATTTATTAATATTTTTACAATGTACAAAAAGAGATCAATTCAAAAGCAAAACAATTTTATGGTCTCTATTAAAAAATGATTAAACAAATTTTTATTGAGTTGCAAAGCAAAATATTTGTAAATTATATTGAAGACATGTCAATTAAAGAGATTTATTAATGTTTACATATGGAATTATTAGACGTGTATTAACCCTTTAGTTGTAGAGGGTATATTCTGTGGGCTTCACTAGAGTTGCCAGACGGGCTGGGATTGTTCAGTTTTTTTAATGCTTGTCCAGTTCTTCAGTAAAAATAAAATTTGTCCAGCTAAACAGAAATTTTCGACAGAAAAATCAAACTGATGTCGTCTATACATAAAAAGGCAGAAACTGGTCTAGTCTGATTTTAAAATTAATAGTGTTTATATTTTTATTAGAGAAAAACGTTTATTCTTCTTCTTAACCTCAACATTTCTAAGTTAAATTTGTCAAATGTATATTAATTAAAAATTAATTGCGACTGTCTATATGACGTTCAAATAACACTGTACTAAATACATTACACAAAATTTGCCCTGTGGCGATGTCTCAACTTAAAACGAAAAGTTGTCAACACTGAACGTAAAAAACCATATGTCAATCTGGTAACGTTGTGAAATAGAGACGGAGGAGATTAGGAATATAAACAAAAATCTAAAAATAGAATATTTGTATTTGTTAGTGTTGTCACTTTGAGTATAATATACAATAACAGAAAAAGCTAATAGGAAAGAAAAATGTATTTCATTCGAGGCAATATTTGGATGTGATCGCTAAAAGGTCATGACTTGGTGTTGTTACGTTTGTAATGTCAGAAGAGCACAGGTTTGATTTTTTACAAGCCGTAGGTTGTTGAAAATTGTATCATATATAGACAATCAGACAATTATAAGACACAAATAATATAATACAATATAAAAAAATGGAAAATCACTGATGACGCCTGTTCATAAAAAGGCAGAAACTAGTCTAGTCTGATTTAAAAATTAATAGTTTTTATAATTTTTAGAGAAAAACGTTTATTCTTATTCTGAACCTCAACATTTATAAAAAATCTTTTCATGTTATAAATATTAGAGTTCGTCACGAAATTTTGATTTTGGGACATCATCGCCTTTTTTAAGGTTTTTACATCAATAAAACAATGGCGTAATTATTTGCCGTTTAGGCAATATAGTGAACGGAAAACCATATTTTTTCAAAAACTTTTAAAAATTAAGCTATGTACAGACGGTTGTCAGATCTTACAATATTGTCAGAAAAAAGTTCAGAAAATGTCTAACACAGTGTGAACTTACAACTTTTGGCTTGCAACATTGTCAGAAAAAAGCATTGTCTGTACATTGTAAGACAATAATATTGTCAGACATCTGACATTAGTGTGAACACCCATTGTCAGATAATTGCCAGACATTGGTAAACTATTTTTTATTGGCAGATGTGTTTTAATTTAATGCATCTGACAATGGCAGTATTGTCACAGAAATGTTTCTATTGGCGGCAGTATAAAATAAAAAAAAAAACGAAAGTTCATATTAATAATTAGTGTACGACCGAACAGTTCGGCCAGAAAACCCAGAAAATGCATTTGGTCTGTATTCGGTGTTTAAAGCATTATGGACAAATTTGGCGGATGGAAAAATGTTTATTGGGCTGATTAGATGCTATTTTGAGTGTAAAATTTGAAGAAAGTCTGTAGTTAAGCAATGAATTCACAGTTCGGCCTCAGAAAGTTCGGCCAAATTGAAAATAGTTCGGCGGCCGCACTTTTAACTTTTATAGCTAAACTCCTGCGTCATAGATTGCATGAACCAACTGACTTGATGTTTCGTACCCAGTCGCCACGAGGCTCCCAGTCGCCAACAGGCTCTAAAGCCGGGAAAAAACCAACACCTAAACAAAGATCCTACCGCAAACAGGTGGAATCCGTGTGGTCACACGAAAGTATTATCAAACTTATAGAGGAAGTTGAGGTACGGCGAAGTCTATGGGATGCTGGTTGCGCTGAGTATAAACTTCCCAAAGATTTTTATGGCAAGAGGTCGCAGATGCCATCCAGATAAGTGTGAACGATTGCAAAGGAAAATGGGCAAATCCTCCGCACCTCTTTCAATTGCAATTTGCAAAAATATTTTGTCTTCATCCTCGCTACTTTCTAATACATATGCAGCTAAGTCGTTGCAATTGCTTTTTTGTTCCATAACAATTATATTATTACTTTTTCAATTTAATTAAACACACAATGACAATTAATAATTTCTTTCAAATGCTTTGACAGTTTCTGGCAATTGTCTAACAACAGATCTGGCAATTTTTGCCATACAAGAATCTGACAACCGTGTGAACTGACAATTTTCGTTGGCAGATAAATTTATTGTTTGACAATTGTCTGACAATGAAATTGAAAGGTTTTTCTTACAATCGTCTAAACTGACAATTTACCTTTTGCTAAACATGTCTCATTGTCAGTACATTGCAAGCGCATTGCCAGATCTTACAATATTGTAAGATCTGACAACCGTCTGTACATAGCTTTAATTTCTTAATCACACACAATGAGAATGTATTACCAACTGAGACTAATGGTACAAAATGTTCGATATATAGTGAACCGCTAAAAAGATATTAAAGTATCAATATTGTAAAAAAATAATGTAATATATTTTTAACACTCACATGAAATTGAATTTTGATAATACGAAAAATGCTACAAGCATTTTCGATATATCGCGCAGCGTTAAAAAGTTGTTAATCAATTAAATATTGCATTTTATTAAAGACAACATTTTGAAAACTTAATAACTTTTTACTGGGTTCCCATAACGCGAAAATTTTTGCACCCAAACACGTGGTATAAATTTCATTGCAAAAAAATCTTAGGCCGGTTTGAGGGTTAATTAAATAAAAAAACATAATAATTACACACAGAGAACAATTTTTTCCATTTGCCACTGAAAGTCGATTACTACGAAAGAAATCGTTGGCGCAATTGATTTTCGGGTTTGTCAATAAAATTCGGTTGACATAACTAAATTTTAGTTGCAACACCCAAAATGTTAGGAATCATATTATAATATTGTTGAATTAACTGAATTTATTAGTTTGTAGCAAACAAAATACACTTTTTAATTCGGTTGGAACTTTATTTTTCTGTGTTTACCAATTATTTACACGAATGTATGACATAATTCTACATTTTTTTAAATTATAATTCTAAAATCAGAAAAGAATTCAACGGAAGTTCCATTTTTTTTGTAAATGGTATTTATTTGTATCTTTTCTTTTCTCTCTACTTCGGCTAGGCAAGCTGTGACATGCATTTTATTGTATTTTTATTTATTCAGCACAATTTTTGTAGCAACAAAACTAGTTAAACATTAGTTCAAATTAGTTTTTTAGTAAACCCGTTTAACTAAATTTTATGCTGAAAACTAAATTTCTGCAAAAAAAATTTGCTGTAAGTTAAATATTTTAAATAGACGTTTAACAAAATTTTCCACTGACTTTTTTTTTTTAGAATAATAATACCATACATGGGGAATAGCATTAAGCATTGCTTTTTCCATATAAATTCTAATGCCAAAGCATTATCTACTATTTCCCAGTATTGATGATACGAAATGTAATTTTAAAGCAGAATTTACAATAATTTGAGAATTCGTATCACTAATAGTGGGAAATAGAAGATATGGATAGACAGAGATGGATAGAATGTGAATTGCCCTTATGGACAGACAGAGATGGATAGAATGTGAATTGACCTTATTTGAAGTCAAGATATTAGGTCTTTTATGGATTGTAAATCACTAAATTATATTCATTTTACAATTACAACAACGTATAGAAAACCGTATATATGCTAAAACCGGATCATTCAAAACTTGCCGGAAATTAAAAAATCTTTTTTTTTTTTTTTTTTTTTTTTTTTTAATTAATAATCATATAATTACAATTATATACTATTACCCTTACCGAGCATTAGCTACTATGGCCGTCGGCGCGTTGTAGCGAAAACAGATCAGTGCATCTGGTGGGAATCGAACCCACACGACCCCCGCACTGATAGCCAGCACGCTACCAACTAGCCTACCGGGGCGCACTTAAAAAATCTATTGTTAAACTCATCAAGATTATATTCTCTGTTCAGCTACACATACCAAGTTTAATCAATCAAATCAATCAAAAAATTTTTGTCATATAAAAGGGTTAAAAGGAATACAAATAATCAGATGACATCGTAAACGTAATACGTTAATGAAATTTTAATTAATTGAGTAATTTTTTTATATATATATGTATATATGATATACAACAGCACAACCATATAAATATGTAGTACATATGACTCTTAAAATTATATCTACATATAGAGATATGGGTTAGTATGCCATAATTTTTATATATGTATCTACATAACCGGAGAAGGCCATTCATAAAAAATATTTTTTATAAACAAAAACTATTTATATTTAAATAATTCCTTTAAAACATACAAACTTGTAATTTAACGCAATCTCATGGCATTAATTACTTTGTTTTTATTTCAAGTTTCAATTCATATTTCTTAGCTTAGTACCAAAACCATTAGATCTTAGCCTGACCCTTGCCTTTGGTTTGGGTTTTAAAACCTTAAAAATATGAAACCTTCATTTACCATGTTTGACATTAATGGCAATCGTGTTCACTCACAGTTTTGGTACAATCTTGTTTACTACACTCAAAAAAAAAGTTATTAAAGTCAGCAAAAAATGTTTGATGAGTCAGCAAAATACAATATTAGTCAGTAGGGTGCTAGCAAAAAAATTGCTAAGGTCAGCAAAATCATTTGCGGAAAATCAGCGAGCTGATTTTTAGCAACAAAATTAGTAGATTCAGCTAAAGTTTTGCTAGCACTTAGTTGATGAAGAATTAAAATCCTTGCTTAAAGTTAATACAATTTTGGCTGAATATTAGCAGACAGACAAAAACTCAAAAAATTTTTAGAAAAATTAAACTTTAGTTAATTTATTTGCTGAAAATTTTAAACATTTTTCTAGTGATTTTTTTTTTTTTTATATAACAAACAATACGTTACAAAATATAAAAATGTTCTTACTCCAACATTGACGACATGAATTAATTTAATATCTCAAAATATATAGAAATAATTATATGTAACATAACAAACATCAATAGTTGTTTAAAAGATGGAATCTTTTAAAGGAAGACAAATGCAGTATTTCTAGAAACGAAACAAAAAAAAAAAGGTCTGGCTACTTGAACGTACGTTTGTTTGCAATTTGACCACACTACATTGATAATTACTATAAACATTTGGGTTACAAATACACATTTAATCTTCATTAAATATTTTATTTTGTCTTTAATTTAATTAATAGACAATACTTTGAAAAGCCGGTGAAAAACACAAAACTTAAGTTTTTTTAATTCACAATTTATGTGTATACATTAGGGTGGGGCGATTTGAACATCTTAATGGGCGCTTCGCGTTTCTGATTCTTGGGATTGTACTGAGCAAAAAGTCCACTAGACCATACGTCTACGGTGAAAATCGAGCTTCCAGATTTTGACTTTTTAGCCGTATTTTGTGAAATAACAATGTGTGGGATGGACATATCTTAGGAAGTAGGAGGAGCTTATCCAAGATTATGGTATCAATCTCTTCTTTGGAAGATTATCTATTAATGCATCAATCATATTTGTGGGTGGGGTTTAAAGGGTTTATTTTATGTTTCAAAATAGGGTTTTTTGCCGTAAAGTCAAAATCTGGAAGCTCGATTTTCACCGTAGACGTATGGTCTAGTGGACTTTTTTGCTCAGTACAATCCCAAGAATCAGAAACGCGAAGCGCCCATTAAGATTTTTTTCCTTCCTACTAATCGCCCCACTCTAGTATACATATTGTTGGCGTCCTTTTATTTCATGGTTGATTTTTTTACATGTCTTACAGGAGTTGTACTTTTTAGTACACTCAAAAAAAAAAAGTTAGTAAAGTCAGCAAAAACTTTGTTTTTCTAAAGAAATATCCTCAGATTCTTTGGAGACTTCTTAGTTTTTTAATCACCATTTTTACAACGTTCTGGCGAAAATTTCAAAAATTAACTTATCGGTGATTATTCCCCAGAGAACATATATTTTAAAATTTTAGGTTTCTATCCAAGATGTTTGGCCGTTTTTCTCTTTTAGTCCTTCTTCTAAGCGATTTCTAAAAATTTAAGTTCCTAGGCCTAGCGATGTGGACTGGAAATGTTTAGTCAGTCAACAACTTTACTCTTTTATAAAAATGGATTATTATATATAATTTATGACGGCAACAAAATAATTGCCGTATGTTTTGACATTTCAATCGTCACCTTTCGTATTACAGAATTAAGCATTTTTACGTTTTATCAAAGACAACACTCTCTTGACAATAGACGAATTTTGCCATACTGTATATAGAAAATTACTCAATTAAATTTAAGACGGAAGCCGTCCAAAATCGTCTTAGAGAATCGGGGTATAATACTAAATGAGTTCTTTTTTATTTTTGTAATCAGCAGGACACCGACTTTCATTCAAATGCATGTCTGTAGACCAAATCGATTCTGATCAAATACTTTTCCGAATTAAAGTATTTGCAACAAAATGGAACCGATATATTTGTTGCATATTTTGTTATAAATGCTATAAATTAAATTGTAATGCAAATTTTGTAATTTTTGTTGCATATTTTGCATATTTTCATTTTAATTGGCATATTTTTACATATTTAGTAAAAAGTTAAATTAACTATGCTGTAATTAAAAATAAACAAGGAAAGCATTTGCATATTGTTGCATATTTTGTTATAAATGTATATATTTAGATATTTTGCTATAATTCAAATTTTAATGAATATGTGTCATTTTTGTTGCATATTTTCATTTTAATTGCACATTTTTACATATTTTGTAAAAGTTTTATATAATTTTTATAAAAAAAAAAAAAAAATGTTTTCCGACCTTTAATTGTGCAATGAAAATGAAAATTATTCAAGTTCGAGGCCATACTCTATATTTCTTTATTAGGAATATTGTCCTAACAAATAAGCTATAGAGTTTTTTGTTTTTAAATTTATTAATTGACCACTTTCAGAATGTATTGATAGATCTATTTCGGGAATTTTTTAGGTTCCCATCATAGGAATATTGTATTGAAAGAGTGACAATCCCATGCAAAACATCAAGCATTCATATAAACTAGTTTTCTCACTAAATGAAAACTTATATATGAGCTCGAAAATAAGATATCACCATTGATCAAAAATAAATTGAAAACTTGTTTGTTGTGTGCAAGGTATACCTTTGGTAAAATTCAATACACGTTTTTTGTTGGGGAGGGCGGTGAAGCTTATCAATGACAGTAGTGTATCCAACTCTATTGATTCATTGGAGCATCGTCGGAATGTGGGTTGTGTGAAACTTTTCTATCGATATTGCCATGGGAGATCTCATCTGAGATAATGAACTTATTCCACGAGCCCGAGATTTTATTCGTAATACTCGCTTATCTAGTAGAGCATCCGTTTGTAAGTTGATTGTCCTGTGTTTCGCACAACGCATTACAGAGAAATTCGTTTTTTTAGTCGAACGATTCGTATGTGGAAAAAACTTCCCGCAGAAGTATTCCCTGTTACTTACAATTTAGAAAAATTTAAATCAAATATTCACAAACACTACCCCCCTCTTTCCTCCTTTCCCATACCCTATTTTCCTGATCAATATAATGCACTGCATGAGTAGGGGGCATCCCCTGAGTATTGGTTAAATTAAAAAAAAAAAATGCCTAAAGATATCATCTGTTGTCATTTGTTAGACATTTATATGGGATTTAATTTTTAAAATAACACTCCCGAGTAATAAATCGATTTTTAACAATCCAGAAATTTTAAGTGTATATTTTTTATTTTTATCCATTTTAGTGCATATTCCTATTTACTCGTATGTTCATATTTTAAGCGCATATTTTTGTTTTTTTGTGCTCTGATATCATTGTTTTGAACGCCTAAATGTGATTTGAATTCAAAACTTTGCTATCAGCACCTACAAAGTTCATTATAATTAGGTTTTACTGTAGACATACTATTTAAAATATTTTAAACATCTACCAAGCGTGCATTTAATTGTTTTATTGAATTTCTAGTTGCTAGATATTCTCAAAATTTTATATTGCAATAATTGTTGCTAACAAGATGTTGTTTTTGTGTTTTATACACTGATATTGTGTTTACGAGTACCTTATACGCAAAAGTGTCAGTTTTTTATCATGATGATGACGACCACCTTCCATATTTGTCTTAATTGTAATATGCCTTAAATTGTTAGGAAATAGACTGAAATTTATTTATAGTTTGTATAAATATTTATTGCCTTGGTTTGGTGATATTGTTAAGGTGATTTAGTGTTAAGAAGTAGACCACTAAAACAAGTTGATTTAGATGTAAGACAGACATGTTGATTGTCTTAAGTTGACACGTCGTAACTGACATTAAAATCCCAACTTAACCCCTTTGAGAACCACGGTCACAATTGTGAGATATGATGCTATCTTCTAAAACTGCAAATATATCCAATAGTAATAGATTTATTGAGATGAAGAAAGTTCTATTATACTTTTAACTAAATTATATTTTATAAAATATGTATAACTATAGGGAAAGTTTAATACTTTTTTTATTATTTAACGTTAAATTGAAAAATTAAGAACTTTTTGCATGCAGCTTGGGTCTCAAAGGGTTAAGTTAATCATATCAAACGACTTATCCATCATACTGTAATCATATGGCATTCTTATCTCTAGTTTTAATTTCATCATCGATTACGGATTATCTACTTATGACCATCGATAACAAAAACTGGTTTATATTAAGTTGAATGGCCAATATAAATATTTAAGTGGTTGGTTTAGGCCATAGTGCATGATATAATATCCCAGTGTAGAAACGGTAATGACATGTCACTACTTTTTTCACTACCAGTAATGATACCAGCTTACTCTCTGCAATTACTTTAACATGAATAACCCCCCCGACAAGCTTCCTTACTTGAATGCCGATATGTAAATCACATATCTTTGATGCTCTGATTCCAAATCCGTCATCCAAATTTTGCCATCATGTCACAATTTTAATAACACCGCGGTTAAAGTTGCCTACACAAATAAGTGTTAACCGAATTTAAAAGAGTATTTAATGGTAACAACTTATGAATTCAGTTATTACAACGATATTTGAATTTGATTTCTAAAAAATTTTCACATAACTTTAATGTATGTACTTGGCAAAAGAAAAATTTTGATACAAAAAAAAAAAAAATTATGAATATGATAAAAGTGTTTACTTACTTTTTTTATGTTAAAACTGATTAAAATATATTTGATGGATTGCAAAATTATTATATTTTTTATTCAAAAATCTGCAAAAAAAACAATTCATGCTCACTAATGTCTTATACCCCGTTAGACGAGTCTTCGCGAAAGAAAAAAAAAACATCCGCCAAATTTTGGTAAATCGCGACAAAAACAAACATTCAAAAAAAGAGTATTTTATAACTTCGTTTATGTCAAATAGTGATTGAAATATATTAATGTGACAGCAAAATTATTATATTTTTGTGCAAAAACCTTAAAAATTACATTTCAATCGAATTCCGCGTGTATATAGTGCATGCTTCTTCATGTCATATACGTCGTTAGACGAGTCTTCAAAAAAGCTTTGATATGATGTGCATAACTTATAGTGTAGAGGGTTAAAGTTGAAATTTTCCAAAAAATCAAAAAGAAGACCTTTTTAAAAAACGGTCCAGCTTATGAACGGCGGCCTCTAGACCAAAATATTTTGGGAATAGTCATAGAATAACTAGTTCACATTTTTCGGGGGGCACTTTTTTTTACTTTTTTACGCTTCACACAAGGCGAGTCGGTCTAATAATTATGTACACTTTTAAAGATAGCTAAATATTTGAAATACAATTTAAACGAATTTTGTGGAATAATTTAAACGTTTTTCGCCGACATTAAAAAATGGATAGTTCAAAGTTTATAGTGAACATAAAATAAATTAAGCTGGTTGGATGCATGGCCTAGGCTACTTTTAAAATGTTATATTTGGTAATTAATTTGATGGAGTATTTTTGAAATGTAATTTTTTACCCATTTTAATAAACAATTTGAATCGTACGTTAGCTTTTTATAGAATATTAAGTTCAATCTATTTACCTTCCTAATAAAATGCTTAAGTTGTTGAACTTCAAAATGGTTAAAAACGCAATTTTTCCCGTTTTTTAATCGCAGTTTTCTCTCAAAATTGTGATGTGATTAAACAATTTGGAAAACAGATTTGGAATCAGTGAGACAATTTGCTAAAAAATATATATCGCGGTTCAAACTCAATCGACTTTTTTTAATTTTGTGACTGTGAGAAATAAGGACTTACTAATAAATAGTTAATTTTGCCATTATTTCAATGCAAAAAATGATGTGTTGCCCATAAGTACTTATTTTTATCATTATTTTAAACATAAAATATGGTTTAACATTTCTTGAAAATCTTTACAACTGTTTATTTTTGATTTTCTGTAAGCTGAAAATAATGACATTTGTGCTGGCAAGTCATTTATATTTTTATCTTTGAAGTATAACATGAGATAGCTCAGATGGTAGATCGGTTGACTAACAACCTGGAGGCTCGAGCTCGAATCGCGTGTGTGATGAAGCTTGTCATCAATTGTATCGTTTATGAAACAGATTCACCAATTTTATTGTTAAATTGGACGAAAATCTATGACGTTTTTTTTATCATATCAATGAAGCTTTTTCTTTGAGTGTAGGACGTACAACCGTCACAAAAGTTGAAAAACATGAGCGTAAATTAAAAAAAAAACACAGTTTTTTGGCATGGCACATTCGCTGTTTAGTTTTAAATAGGCCAGTTTACAAAACGCCAAAAAATATTTTAAAAAAACTGGTACACTTAGAATACTATGTAGGTAAAGACCACTGCAAATGTAGTTAAAAACAAATGAAATTTCACTTAAAGAAAGGACGACTTACATATCAGTAATTTCAACTAACATTGTCATTTGTTTTTTAATGTT